>WOVY01000153.1:995000-1012500 GCA_013436015.1 Rhipicephalus annulatus
AATTAGTGGAACACAAATGTAATCTCGCTTCTATCCGATATTCCCCCACATCTGGAGGTGAAAGCCGTGAAGTGGTATTCCGGCGCTTTGATTTTGTTTGTTTTTTTTCGTCTGGATTTTATACAGCAGCGCTGTTAATTTGCTTAATGAATCACTAGGCAGAAATTGACTTTCCGTGCGCGGATTAGAAGTCATTATTCTCGGGATTGAGTTCTGCACAATCGACTGCCTCATTCATTCTTTGTTTTTTATGTTTTTATACGTCCCACACATACGTTTTTATATCGCGCAATCTTTAGTGGTTATGCTTATTTTAGGTTGTTCGCAGAACTACACAGTCGTGCAAGTCTGTTCTTTCGGTACGAATCGAATTAATGATTCGCTCGTCCAATAGGGTATGCCTCGCGTGAACAAGAGATATGATTTCAGTTATGTTTTTTTTTTCATGTCTTATTATGGCGCCTTGCCCTTCGAGTAAAAAAGGATACAAGTTCATTTAGGCGGATACATAAAGTACTTCTAACGAGCAAATTTATTAACAAGTGACAGATTGGCTTATGGGGTATAGACTGAAGTCTTGCTGTACGACGCAGTCCGTGTAGTAGTTGCGACAGCCATGCAAATGTCGTAAAATACATTTACGGCCGCAAGAGACGTTGTACTCCTGGTTACGTGAAAAACACGTCACCATTCCACACTGACGTATTCGCTCAACTGACAAAATAAATGCACTACAACTCTTACACACTGCCCTCGATGGTCTTCGCTACATCAACCTCGTAAAAGCCACCGCTTCGCCCCAAGAATCGGCTACGCCCTTGTTAATGCAGGCAGTGTTCTGTATAACGTTGACATGAGCGAATTATTCTTGTTGATTGAGTTTCGGCATAGTGGTGTGACAGGCGTGCGCCTGTCACATGTCAATGCATAACTGCTAACTGGGCTAAGGTCTGTAGATCACGGTGAAAACAAAGTCAACAGAACAAGTTATATTAGGCGAGACATGTTATAGAGAACGAAAAATAAAGGTAGTCATCATCGTACTAAGCCTGGCTGCGCCCACTTCAGCGCAAAGGCCTCTCCAACGTTGCGTTAATCGGGGACGGCGCCAGCGGGGGGATATGAGAGGCTGAAGCCCCCTCCCCTTCCCTGGAAAAAAATTTCCCCTGCTGCTCTCTTTGCCCCTGCCCCTAGAAAAAGCATGGTCAAAACACAACGCGTATGTTCCCAGACTCCCTACCCTCTCCCATTTTCCGACAATCCGATGTTCCTCTTGGCGGTCCCGTGCTTTTCTTTTCTGCTGCCACGTTATGCCCACAAACTTGTTAATCTCATCTGCGCGCCAAATTTCTGTTTCCTCCCGACGCATTTGCCTTGTTCTTGGAATCCAGTTCGTTACACCAATATGACCAGCAGTTATCTTTGCTACGCGCTACATGCCCTTTCCATGCACATTCCTTCTTGATTTGAACTAAGATTCCCTGAACCCTTTGTTCCCGGACCCACTTCGCTCTCTCCCGGTCCCTTACGGGGACACTAAAGAGCAAAAGGGTTTTTCTCACATTTGTGAACTACTCTTTCACGATACCAGAAACGCCACGTTTGCGGCGGGGATACGCCAGGTAAGCGAGGAAACGCACAAAAAGAACATGTGTGCGGCGACGCCACCTTGAAGTATCCACACTATTCGCCATGACGTCACAAACTTTGACGGCACCTACTAGGGCCCACGCGATTACTAATCGGTAAAAATGAAGTACATTATCCTCTGATGAGGCTATAGGTCTAACACACCAAGTTTGTGGACGATTTGTTTGATCAACACAATTAGCCTATATACAATATTGCTTAATCAACGCACACACATACTGTTGAATATTATAACAGGTTCGGTTTTAAGCCAATGTCACCAAAATACAGTAAGTAAGTTCTTAATTTCATGACGTTACATGCGAAGATTATAGTGCTGAGTTTTAGATTTAAATTTGGAGCTTACTTTGTCCTCTACTTTTAAACCTATGATGGTGAAATATTACAATTATTAGAAGGCAGCTTATCAACCTAAACCAATTCACTGTTTCTAATTAGAGTCCCTTAAATATGCACCAGTGATTTTTCCTTCGATTGTTCGCTGCGTTGTCATCTTTTTAAGCTGAACCCTTTTTTTAAAGCTCCATGTTACTCGAATACACTGAGTGCCTTCAGCTGACATTCCCTACCTCTACTGAAGATCTAAAACAATGTTCGCAGAAGCGAAACAAAAATAGCATGCACACCCAATATGCCCATTATATTTTGGCGTTTCACAACGCAACATCACTGCATTGAGAAAGAATTTTTCATTACCCGCACTTCAGTGTGCATACGCTTTCTTCTTTGTTCCTGGGGGCGGAATGGAACTGAAATTTCAGTGCACAAAGCCTCATGCAGCGTAATTCTTACATCACATGGCGTTTTCAGTTGGTTTCTTTTTCTTTGTAGCTCTATATTAAAACGAATACCTAAGAACCTTTTAACATCTCTTGTACTGCTTTAGTGGAAAGGTGGCGTATTCAAGCAAGCGCCCTATATAGAACACATTTAGTGACACTCTTCAGGGAAGGAAAATGCTAGGCACGCGTAGCAGGATTCTGAGCAATTCCCACAAGCTTTTTTTTTCTAACCTGTAAAAAATATTTTGATTGGTGAAGCACAGATCAACTCACCACGTCACGAAAAATATAAATGTGCAGACCTTGCGATTTGGCCGTTTGTTGCACAAGCAGCAATGACTCTTCCTTTTCTCATCACAAATCATGCTCACCTATGATATTGACACGTGCTTATATGAAAAAGAACGATGATAGAAATGTTTTGTAGATTCTAGCTAGTGGGTCAGGTGGTTTTCGAGACGACAACGAAGCAGGCATCTTGCTGTACAGTTGATCCTGGACACGCTATTTTCGCTGCCGTAAGCTGCTGTCATCTTTTGTTCGCATTGCACTGCAACACTGGTGGAGGTGCTGGGCCGCGACGCTGCCCGATGCTTCACACCCCTAGAGGGAGCCATTCATCCAGCCAGGATGTGCCTATTGCAACCGCTGTCCATCTATTCAGTCGTTGGCTATGAGGTCTTCCTCCAGACTTCAATCCCTCGCAGAAGCCCTCTACAAGACATCTAGAAATGGCTAACACCAGCCCCCAGCCTGTACTTCTCGGCACCAGTCCTCCCGCTTCATCTCAGGTAACGTTTCTTCAATCACTGGAGTCTGAACGCTTTGGTGGTGGCGCACACGAAGATGTAGAAGACTGGTTAGATCACTATGACCGTGTTGCAAAGATCAACCAGTGGTCTGCTGAGGAAAAGCTCTACCGGGCTTACTTCTATCTTGATGACAGCGCTCGTACATGGTACGAGAACAGAGAAGGCCGCCTGTTCACATGGACCGACATTCACCAGCAGATGGTTGAAACTTTTGCCAATGTCGACAGACGTGACCGCGCCCACCAACTACTGGAGCCAAGGGTCCAAAAACCCAATGAAACGGTCGCCATGTTCGCCGAAGACATGGCACGTTTATTTCGGAGGGCTGACCCGCAGATGACCGAAGATAGGAAGTTGCGCTACCTAATACGTGGCGTGAAATAGCAGCTATTCGCCGGATTTCTGCGCAACCCGCCAAGCACTGTAGAGAACTTCATCAAAGAAGCGTCGGCTATCGAGTGCGCACTTCACCAACGCTGCTGACGATATGACCGCTTGTGCAGCAGCCCCCGAAATCAGGCCGCCGCTGTAACGTTTGACAGTCATAGCTCTTTGTGTGACCTGATTAGAGAGATTCCTCGTGAAGAGCTGCAAAGGTTGCGGACTCCGGCAGCGGATACACCCACGGCATCTGTCGCTCAAGTCGTCCGCGACGAAATCCGCCAAGCATTCTCGACAGCTGATCCTGCCCCCGAGCAACGTCCCATGACGTTCGCCGCCGCCCTTCGAAGCTCCCCACCCGCTCCACCTTCATACTACCCGCCACCTGCAACTGTTCCTTGGTCACCACCACAGGCGGAGACATCGCGGCGCCCACCCATCCAGCCCCCATACGACCAGTCGTCTTCTGGCTTGCCATGGCCTTCGTCGCGTGAGGAGTCATCACGGCAACCACAGCTTCGCCGAACAGACACCTGGCGCACTGTCGACAGGCGTTGACTCTGTTTCAACAGCGGAGGTGTAGGCCACTGGCCCGCTATTGCTGGCACGGCGCCCATCCGTTTCGCCCTCTCAGGCCACGGTTTGACAGTCGACATGCCAACGACTACGTATCCCGCCATGGTGATGTCGGTTCTCCAGGACCTCTGGTGTCTTGACCCCCCAATTGAAGGCCGCCGTAACAATGATGACGAGATTATAACTGATTACGAGCCGGGCTTCCGACATCGAGCACGCTCTCCGTCTTCTGCCCAGTCACCTTCGTTGCAGTACCGCACTTTTGCCGACCCCAGAGGAGCGAGGTCTCCCAACCCACACCGGGGAAACTGAAGGTGGCGACCTGAGGGGGTAAGGTTGCAGGCTGTCAAGATGAAGAAAAAAGCCCCCATTGCCCCCACCTCAGGACGCTGTAAAGCCAACACCGACGTTATACCGAGGAAACTGTGACCCCAGGCCTTACCGTTCTTGTGGACGGACAGCAAGTCAAAGCTTTAGTCGGCACCGGGGCTTACTTCTCTATTATCAGTGATGACCTTGCCTTACGCCTAAATAAACTAAAGACAGCGTGGACGGGACCTCACTTAAGGACGACAGGCGGCCAATTACTGATGCCTGTCAGAATGTTCACAGCAAGGCTCGACACCGGTGGCTCTACTTTCGTGGCGACGTTCGTCGTTCTCGCTTCATGCTGTAAAGACCTGATTATCGGAATTGATTTCTTGAGAGAACATGGCGCCGTAATCAACGTCCCTGACAGTGTCATTACGTTTCGAAACAACAGCCCTGTTTTAGTCGATTGTTCAGAGCCGAGACATACGTCTCGTTCAGGGCCTTTGCGTCTGACGGATGACGATGTGGTCGTCCCGCCACGATCGTGTACGCTTGTTTCGGTGGCAGTGGATGAGCCATTTGATGGCGACGGTATTGCCGACCAAATAAGCTCGCCGATATTTAGCCACGGTATTTCAGTTGCTCGAAGTCTAGTAACTGTCTCTGCGGGATGCACAAACTTGCTGCTCACTAACTTCAATGCTGAGCGCCGACACCTCCCGAAGGGTACAGCCGTCGCTTACTTTGACAATACTGCAGAAATTCAGGGCAGTTTATTGGCTCTAGACGAAGCCTCTCAAGAAGAATCAGTACGTAATGTTGACGTTGGTACTATGTTGTCAAGGGATGAACGAACGAGACTTCTTGAGTTGCTAGCTGAATTCCAGGACTGCTTTTCATCGACATCACTGGTCGGTCGAGCGCCGCTAATAAAGCATCAAATAATTACCCGCGACGCAGCAAGGCCTATACACCAGAATCCTCATCGTGTGGCTCCAAAAGAACGGGAAGTGATACAGCAACAAGTCGCTAAAATGCTTGAAGATGATGTGATTCAGCCATCACAGAGCCCGTGGGCATCGCCTGTAGTACTAGTTAAGAAAAAGGACGGTACCCTGCGTTTTTTGCATGGACTACAGGAAGCTGAATCAAGTGACTAAGAAAGATGTGTATCCGCTTCCACGTATTGATGACTCCCTCGATAGGCTTCTAAACGCTCGCTACTTTTCTTCCATGGACCTCAGAAGCGGATATTGGCACATCGAGGTAGACCCAAGAGATCGGTAAAAAACCGCTTTTGTGACGCCGGATGGTTTATATGAATTTAAAGTTCTGCCCTTTGGTCTGTGCTCAGTGCCCGCTACTTTTCAAAGGCTCATGGACACTGTACTTTCAGGGTTAAAATGAAAGACCTGTTTAGTTTATCTAGACGACGTCATAGTGTTTCCCCCAACTTTTGACAAGCATCTCAAAAGGCTAGAAGTTGTTTTACGAGCCATACGCTCCGCGGGCCTCACATTGAAACCAGTGAAATGACACTTTTGTTTTGAAGAACTGCTGTTTCTTGGTCATGTCGTCAGCTGCACCGGCGTTCGGCCTGATCCCGAAAAACTTGCGGCCGTGGCACAGTTCCGAGTACCGTCCGATAAGAAAGCTGTCAGGCGCATTCTGGGCCTATGCGCCTACTATCACCGGTTCATCGCCGACTTCGCACGGATTGCGTCGCCGTTAACTCGCCTCACTAGAGACGACGCCACTTTTGAGTGGAACGACGAACAGCAAGCAGCGTTTAATGACTTCCGCCAACGTCTTCAAACACCCCCAGTGCTTGCTCACTTCGACGAGCAAGCGCCTACAATGCTTCACACGGACGCAAGCAATGTAGGCCTCGGAGCTGTGCTTGTGCAGTAGCAAGACGACACGGAACGAATGATCGCCTACGCAAGCAGGACGCTAACACGTGCTGATGCCAGAATGCGGAGGCTCGCTCCGCTCTACGGGAGGGGTGGTGTTCGGGATGCATATTCTTTGGGAGGGGATCAATGGCTAGAAGGGAAGAGACGTGGGATGGCATAGACAGTGAGGTGGGAAGAAGCACAAAAAGGGGAGAGGTTATGGGTGGAGAGAAGTGTGTGACCTGGATGTGTGCGAGAGACGCAGAAGCGTATCGCTGGCTGAGCTAGCGTGAACGTCTTTCACTAGGTGCAGTTACGTTTTCTTTTCCTTTCGCTACGTGTTACAGTGTCACTGCGCATTGTCGAAGTATTTCAGCTTGAACCACACCAACGGTGTTTCTTCACCGTCCACTCCTTCGAGAGTGATAGCACCTACTGATTAAATTTGCTCCAATAGGCGCCGCAGGAAGACAACGATGTTGATGGGGGTATGCCGTGCCTTGGCAATGAGACATAGGCCAGAGGGATGTAGGACGTTTTCACCCTGTTCGCGGCTCAAACAACAAATGTCATTTCCCCGTGCTGCTAAAGCAAAGTGCTGGATTGCATGCTTCAGGTCAGATGCAGGTTATCCTAAAGCTACCATATGGTCATGAAAGACGGCGTAGTGGAGGACTCCGGAAATTTCGACCATCCGGGATTCTTTGACGTGCACCCAAATCTGAGCACACGGGCCTACAACATTTTCGCCTCCATCGAAAATGAAGCCGCCACAACCGATATTCGATCCCGCGACCTGCGGGTCAGCAGCCGAGCCCATTAGCCACTAGACCACTACGGTGGGGCAAATTATGATTGTGGGCGTTAGTCTTGCGGATGGAGATGTGCCACAAGGGTGCCTCCATGTTGAAGGATGGCATAGCAGCCGAACAAGAATAGGCATTGTACAAGCACTTATATATAAAAGCACTGCAATGAAGTACTCCTTGGTAGACATGTTTCATATTTGTGCTATATGAATCCCTGTGACGGAGGGCCTTAGTTAGTCATGTTTGTTCATTCTAATTTTTTTTTGAGTGACCATGCACTTTCAAACACTCAAGAATACACAAGTCTCCAGGCCGAGTAAGTTCCAGGCGCATTGTTCACAGTTGATCGTATTGCGCCATGCTCATCTGCAGCCGATGAGGCAGCGAAGAGATGGTAAGGGGTATGATCACTTGAGTACGCAGTTCTCAATAGGCATCCAGGATTCCGAAAATCGATTGCTCACTCTAATGTCGAGATCCATCACCACAGTCTCTTTTTGTGTTTACTTTTTATGTATGCGAGCATGGAAGGAAGGATTCTATTTTACCCTGCGTGGAAGAAGGTGAAAGGATAGCTGGTGATGATAATGGCCGAAGCACAACACGCCTGATCTAAAAGCAGCATTTCTGTTCAGTACAGGAATGAATGAATGAAGAAAAAAATTGGCCCAAATCTACATTTTACACTGTAAATGTCGTCGAAAGGCGATAGTCTCGTATCTGGAGAGAGTGAACAAAACGTTTATTTAATGTTCTGCGGACGAAAATCGGCGAATCGTATTCTGAAGGCGCTGCGTTAGAGTGCTTCGAGCGTGTAGCGGAGGCGAACAAGTGCATCTAGGCACGTTAGACACGAGCGCCGTCTGTCAGTTATCTTCGAAAACGAAGGCGTGCGTGACCGCGGAGAAAGATGCGTGCCAGTCTCGGAGGTGATAAGGTGTAAAATGCAAAGCGACGGGCAGGTGCCACCACCGTGTCGTCGTAGCAAAGTGCTGCAAACACCTTCTTGAGCATCGCGTTGCACTGTAAGCGCAGCGCGATAAACGCTACAGTCTTTAGAGTTACTCGTGTGTGCCTTTTCTAGTGTAAAGGCAGACATACAAAACATGTATACGTGTTGTTCTGGTGCCTCAGATATGCGCAATATTTGCTTTCTTAATTGTCATTCGTACAACTACGAACACTGAACCTTGAGTAATATTAGTGGGCACTGCGGTTTGCGGTATCGTTAGATGGGCAGACAAATGTTTTGACAGACAGACAGACAGACAGACAGACAGACAGACAGACAGACAGACAGACAGACAGACAGACAGACAGACAGACAGACAGACAGACAGACAGACAAAATTTTTTCCGTCGAAGGTCCCCAAGAAAGACTATCGTTTTTAGGAAACGAACGTTGGGATAGAGTGGTGGGTCGTTTCAAGCTGTCCAACTCACGCGCAACAAACATGTTGCAGGCGGCGAGTCTTCGCAGATGTGACATAAGTTCGCGGTATAGCCAAGTTAGTGGTGGAAAGTTTGAGTGCGCAGTGCGACGAGCGAGGAGTGAGAGGGCTATTTCTGGATACCCGCTTCGTTATCGAGCAAATCGGGGATAGGGGCAGGGGTAAAATTTACGGGCAGATGTAACGCTCGCGCATTTTATCACAGACACACGTAACGAAAGCTATAAATGCTGGAGGCGCAAAGGAACGAAAGAAAGTGAAAATGAAACGACAGCTGGAGCAAAGAGAAACACGTTCCTGGACAGTAAGTGTGGGTTTCGAGCCGTTGGGCCCGCCGTCGCATGCAGCCCCTCCGCCTGCAGCATCATTTACTCATTTATTTTTCCCGTCCGCCACCTTTGGGTATCGCGTCTATTTCTACTGCTGCATGGCTCGCGAAGCGGCGCACAATAAAGCAGAGGCGTCGCCTGGAATCCGTCTCAAAATCCATTTCGGTGATTGCTCGCCTCTATCTGCACACAAACGAGCGACAGGGCAACAAGCCGGGATCGAAAGATCCGTGCGAGAAGCAAAAATATCGCGAAAGAAAACCCCAAAAGACGAAAACAGAGAAGCAGTCGTAACCAGTGGCCAACTGGTCAGCTGGCTGCACCGCTACTGCCGCGAGGTCCAAGATTTGTCGAAGTTTGCGGATCGGCCCTCGACGCGCAAGCTTTCTATGCCATTTTCTTCGTATTTTTACAAGCTGGCCGGCCTTTAAGCCTGTGCGCTCTCTGACGCCGCATCTCCTCTCGAGTATTTTGTTCCACGGTGCTCCGAGGTAGCTTCTCGGACTCGCTTCAGTCCCGTCAGTATACCTTTTCTATTTGTATCTCCCTTTATTCTTCGCGAGTGTTTGTTCTCTCTGAACTCGAGGTTCCATGTTGTTTGGAGACCGAGTGACGCATGGTTTCAGCTCTGAGCTTCTTCATACTCCAACCCGTTGCTAGGCTGCCAGCCTCCATTTCGAATTTATTTTTCTTTAAGAGACTTTAACAGTTTTTCTGAGAGGAACGCGCTGCACAAAACATGCGTATATGAGACAGCATGGCCCCTGAAGGTTTGCGTCTGCCCCGATATTTTTGTTACACTTGTCCATGCAGTCATTCTATTCCATTCCGATCTTGCCGTCGGGTACAGGTATAGTGCCACGGTTGACGACTGTTCCCAGGTGCTTCCACGCGTTGTGAACGCCGGTGCAGTGGCGTAGCACTTCAACGCGATTGGACTGGCGTGCGGTGTAAATGTACGAACCCGCGCGTTCGTTTATATATATATTTTTTTTCGAAATGTGAACGGGCCCCCGAAGCACGCGTTCAAAAATGAACCGGCATTTCTTTGTGAACGTCTCTCGGTTTAGGGGAGCTCCCACCGGAGCAGAAGAAAGACGCTCTCTTGAAATTGGGAAGCTATTACGGAAATTGCCGGGAGTCAAAACACGTTTGTCTATTTTACTCCTTAGCACACACACACTTGCGGCCGCGGCGGCGCTAGGTTTTCAAACGAGCGAACCACCAATCACGAAAAATCCATAACGTGAGGTCTCTTGAAAATCCCGCCAATTTTATTTATTTGCAAAGAATTAAAAAAAGAAGAGGTGTTTCACAGCTTACTCGCTGTTATTGGCGCAACTGTCCGACATCTGCCAGAGACGCCTCACCTCCGAAGCATCTGCCTCTCCTTCTATACACCACGTTGCTGCAACAGATTAAAGTGAGCAGTTTGATATGCCTCCGGCTCTCTATACACTCTATGTGTAACAACTTGCTCAACTTCCTTTTTTTCCGATTGCCGCGTTTGCGCTACCATTCTCGAGTGCTATTTCATCCGCACCTGGTTGTTGTTTTTTTCCCTTTGTTTTTTATCAAACACTTTTTGGTAATAGTGGTGTTAGATGTTATCTTTCAAAAGAAGTCATATTTTTCTTTACGATACTTACACCGGCCATCATCGTGTGGTGTAACGTAGAAGCTAATTTGAGCTGAGTGTCTTCGCAACGGAAAGACGCTGCTGCAACAAACACTCCGCTCCCACTTGTGATCGCGAGTGTTGCGAACTGGACAGGTGTGGGATCGCGAAAGCTTTCCGGTGATCTTCTTTTATTTATTTATTTGTTTATTTGACGTTAGGGCCTTCAGAATGTTCGCACAACGTCGCACAATAAAACTCCCCGTGAAAAAGCTTCATCGAAGTTTCTATAATGCTTTTTTTTGGCAGAATACTGAAGAGAGTGAAAGTGAGAAGTAGCCTGTTAGGTTCGGGAAATGAAATAAGACACTTTGTTTTCGCTATAAGACTGAATCGCTCGTCTTTGCTTTCAGTAACTGGGAGTCTGAGATTCAAGTAGCCTCCGTACTTGTACTGCTGACTACACCACCGGCAGCGTGTGCTGCGCAAGCATTACGCGTTTTGCGCTCTGGCAGAGCTCCGGAAGAACCTGCGCCACCTTAAGAGGGAAATAACTGAGCACAGTGCGGCGTTTCAAGTCAAAGACACCACTTTCTGACTAGTTTGCTCTGCGACCTAACAAAGCAGGGCGCGTCAACGGGGACACAATGCATGATCGAGGTTTTTCGGCTGACCTCATTTATTTATTTCTTTATTTATTTCAACATGCTGCAGCCCCGCAGGGCTATCGCAGGAGTAGGCAAATACATACATAGAAGAGCATAACAAGTGCGCTCTACATCAATGGTTAGTAATATACAATAAAAATTCATCCAGTGATAAAGATTGAACGTAACCAGGCAAAGAATTCCACAATTCAATAGAATGAACGAAAAACTATATTTAAACGCCAAATTCCATAAAATTTTATCGTCATAAAACTTCCGTGGCCACAGCTCTGCGTGCCTCTATAACTCTGTTTTTTTCAAACAGCGCTGTAGCATGGTGTGGTGTCGCGAGTTGAAAGAATGACAGTCCAGCCCTTGGTTAAAACATTTTTTTTTCATCAGCTGCCATAGGTGGGAAAAACCTGTGGAAGCTCAGCCTCACCCATGAAATGCATTTTCAGCGTTGGAATCACCCGGACTCGCACTCACGAGAACTTTCTTTTGCTGGACTCACCCGGACTCAAACTCACCAAAACATTAATCACCCGGACTCACTCAGACTCATGGCTCAATCGGACTGGTGTCAATGCTCTTTAACACATATATCTCACGTAATCGTGGCTCTTCTTGGTTGCGTTTGATATAGTATTATCAAAAACTAGTTCTTCCCAACCGGCAAAGCTGTCTTTCTTGAAAGAGATGAGGGCATAATGTAAATCAAGAAATTCTCTTTAAAAGTTTTTTGGAAGGAAGTCAAGGCAACCCCATACCTAATTCACGCCTATAATTAATAAATATTGAAACGTTGTATGAATTACAATGCTTTAAAATTCTCCCTAAAAGGCGTGAGTACAACAACGTGAATCCAAGTAACGCCGAGTGTAATGCTGTCGATGACTAGATAGTATCTTGGGTCGGCAGAACAAAGGGGAACTCGCTCGTGCTCACTAAAGAAATATATTTTGCCCTTTGGATTGATTCGTAGTCAGACTCACCTAATCGTTCCTCAGCCGAACCCACTCGGACTCACACTCTCAAACATTTTCTTCAACCAGACTCACTCTGACTCATACTCACAACATTACTCGCCAGAACTCACTCAGACTTACGACTCATAAGCGAATTCGCTGACCTACGTCAGCTGCATACAAACACACCAACTGTTAAACTGTGGTTAAAAGAGAAAGAGCTATTTGTACCAGAGTCACCCAACTGTCTCATCTACCAAAAGCCTGAAACACTAGAACATGTCTTTTTCTTAAATTAACGGGATGCAGTATACCTGTGGGATGTCTTGCTGAGACTTCTCAGATAGTTCCCGGTATATTTCGCCCTGCGGTATCCGTTTTCTTAGTGCAGAGAATGAGTATGGAGCACTTTACGACATGATCATGACTGCCCTGCGCAGATAATGGAAAACATGTATGGTTGCACGATATGTCGATATAGATGCCAAGCTTGCCAGAGAATACTTCGTTGAAAGTATTGTCCTAATATAAGGTATGTATAAGTCGCAATGACAACAACGAGATTGTCTGCCTGAATTGGATAGGCTTGGCAACGTGTAAACGTCTTTAATGGTGGTGTAATAATTTTACATGCAGGATGTCATTTCCCATGGGTCAACAGTGTGGCGAGTGTTATATATTCTTGATGATGTGGCAGTAAAGAAAAAAAAGCGTAACGGGGCGTAGTGGATATCTCGTGCACATGCTGGCTCAGTGGTCCCTAGTGTGTGACCTCTTTGCGTTTGTAGGGAATTTTCTGAAATTTCTTTTTAAATCGAATCTCTGAAAGACAATTGTACAGCTAATCGCATGCGTACATAAACCTCGAAATGCTGGATAAGTCAACCAATATCTGTATTTATTTTTGCACAAAAAGTACTTAGCTTAAACATACTTAATTTACAAGTATCGATAAGCAGCATCCTTGCTGCTTCAGGGGTATCGGGAAGGAGCACCTGTTATGGAGCAACCACGTGGGGGTCACAGCTGGTACCTCTGTTGTTGCCCCCCCAAAGAAAGGAATATAGTAGTTGCGAATTAGTTTCTCCCCCCAAAGACTGACCTCGATGCTCCTCTCGCACAATTACTTGTTAGAGTATACGTGAGGTAGTACTCCCGGCGGCTTCCCACGTCTACGCGTCACTTAACCAGAACGCGATTTCGCAACCATGGTTAAGTTATCCAATTCCATGACTGCTATTTGCCATAGATAATAATGAGCGCCTTTTTGAAACCACCCTTGGAGATCTTGCGGCTGTTAGCAACGTATGATAACGGTTGCGCAGAATAAATGGCCACAGTGACATGACTGATCACGAAACTAATGCGCACCGCCAAGACAAGAAACATTATTCGCCTAATTCAGTCCGTCAATGACCTTTACTTATATATTGTCCCGAGGGGTCGAATTCCCTCAACAAGAAGGGTTGGCTGCGGGCCGCACACAAGCAACCAGCCCTCGTAAAAACGATTCCTACATGAAATATTTACTTAGGTTTATTGCTGGTAAACCACGAGCGAGAGAGGCGTGCATTCTGTGCTTTTTTTTTTCCCTCGCATGGAGATCAGGTATTGGGAGCGGCGGAGAGACGAAAGGACGAACACAGCTTAGCCAAGAGGATAACGAAAAGAGCAAGGGCCACATCCGCTTATATGAAGCGGCGTTTCGGTTATCAAGCGCTTCTAACTGCGTTTTTGTTCGCTGTAGACTCGTACATGACTGCAACGCCGCAATCAAATTTCGACCTCCAAATAGATTGGGGATCTTTCGCTAAATCAAACAGTAACGCAGCGGTGATGGTGCGAGCGAGCACAGCTGCGACTTCTCCCCGCAGCGGATCATGTGGCGTGACGTCACGCTTGTCACACGCACGTTCCGGTGCTTCAAGGTCATTCCGACGTATTGAATGACCTTGGTACGCATGAGTGGTAAGGTTTTCGCTCTCAAAGAAAACGCGATATTTTGTAAGGAGCAACTGTTTTTCGGACATTTACCAGTATGGGCACCATAGCAGCGATACGTTAACAAATGCACGAACTCCCGGCCACAACACTCTTTCTCCTAACAACGAAGGAAAAAAATCGTCCTTTCACTTTTATTTTGGAAATTGAATCACAGCGCCAGAGATGCGACTACTGTTCGGAATCCAAGCTTCGTATACTAATAACGTACTTTCCGTACTCGTGTTTTGCCCAAGGGTACACATTCTTCCGCCGTCTCACAAACGCGATCGTTTCTGGAGTTAAATCCACACCGCTGACAATATTGGATACAGATACGATCCTTGGCCGTCTTTGAAGAGAATCAACGCATTCGTCTTTTTGTTTCGCTGGAACCTAGAAGCTAAAAGCACTCCGCGCTCGACGACGCATGACGCTTAGCAACAGTGATACTGTCTTTTAGCTGACAGAACGAACAACAAATTGATTGAAGAATAGCTTCACAACAAATGACGTGGGCGTTTTCTCTATTCGGCACCTGCTTCTTTCGCGCAGGAGTGACAGGCCTTCCTGAGAGCTCGAATGACGTCGTCAGCTGGCCCACTATATTCTTGCCCATTTACTATTGTTTAACTCTTCCACGATGCTATGGAAACCATTTGTCTAAATCTTGTACTATCTACGCTAGCCGTAGCCTCGCACGCTGCGCGTGCGTAAGGCAGTGTTGCACAAGTTATCGAACGTCGTCACTCCATTAAAGATAACGCAGGAGTATGTAACTGTGTAGTGAATACGCATTTTCACGTTACGCGTAGACGTCACGAGTAGCATAGGAGTATGCGTACAAGGGGCTAAGTTTCGAAAAGCGCAACACAACAGCTTTTCTCTGCAACTAGCCACCCGTGAAGAAAACAGCATAGAAATCTGGCGAAAGCTATCAGGAAATGTCTGCCCAGCGACAGGCATGGGATGCCGTTACACGTAAGGCTGTAAGGAAAGAAGGAAATAGACTCCTTTAAAAAGAACAACAACAATTCAAAATAATCCAGCTGAAAGTTGTACGAAGCGGCAAGATATTGAGCAGCATCGGACGAGTATAGCGTGTGGAATGGGTTCAAGGGGTTGGTAAGGTTGAAACAGTTCCTAAAGAAGAAAGAAATATACGAAAGAATCTTGAAAAAGAGAATAATGCCCAAGACCTAAGAGTAAAAGGGGGCGTTCTCATATGAGGTACGGTTCTTTCCCGAGGATTAGGCTGCGCCGCGAGTATGGTGCAGTGGCGCCCTTTCGTTACCCTTCTCCCCCCACCTTGTTCGAATGCCTCGTTTTGTCGCTAAAGCCCCGGGGCGACCTTATTTCCCCGGAGTAAGACGCTATCGGGTAGCCGGCGCGTCATGGCCTTCGTCGTCCCCGACAGATGCGGGATGACATCCTCGATACACATCGCAAACAAGCGGTTTAATCATGAATGAGACTCGGATGTCTAGGCGATGCCACCACTCTTTTCAAAAACTACAGCTCCACTCAAACGGTAAAGAGAATAAACAGTGCTTTCCGCGTGCGGGCATGATGTACTCACAATGTTTATTGATGTTTTTTTGTATGTGTGCGTTGCTCGCATCAATGCAATCCCGTCGGGAAGTGGAACAAGACGTACGTACAGTCAACAGAGAGGGCAACATCATTGTTGAAACGATGGTGGGGATGTGTAGGGTTGGAATCACAAAAACTCTTTCTGAGTTTATGTTCAAGATAACAACGATCAGAGTTGAATAAATACAGGAAACGCGGATACGGGTGGAGTGCGTTTCCATTTGGCAGGCAGTCACTTACAGCACTCTCGGGGCACACTAACGCTGCCGTAAGCTTAAGTTTGCTTCAGTTTTTTATGAATGAAGAGTGGTTACCTAATTCTGGCCTTTGCGTACATTAGCGTGTGAGTAGTAAATCAACTGACTGCCAGACGTTACACAGCAAAGTTACATCAGTCCTCCTGCATTTACTTAAAAAAGACTATGCTCTAATAATATTAGACCTTGGTCTGGGCAAGTTGGTTCATCTATAGAGAAAACTTGACAAGCACAAACGATGAATAAGAAACATATACAGCAGGGTGTCTTTTCTTTTTCTTTTTATTCCGGTGCGTGGTCTCGATATTGAATGTAAAAAAAAATCTTACTGAAATAAGTCATCGATTCTTGGCCGATCCCCCTGAGTGGGTACGAGCCATGGCTGTGGAATCATCATCATCATCATCATCATCATCATCATAATCAGGACTGTTCCACCTTTGTTGTTCACGCTTATCTCGTTTTCTCTAACTGTGCTCTCCTCCGGGCAAGAAGACAAAATTTTCTTTAGGAGTGTATCAGTCGGGTAATGAACTCGCAACATTTTAACCTCTGTCGTTGCCTTGCGAACGCGACCAGACGCGGAGATGGCGCGCTTATGGTCCACGTTTTACCAATGGTTTCGCATGTGTTGTTGTAGCACTCATTAGACCATTAGGCTAGCTTTTCCTTTTCTTCACGGGAACGGGGTGGCGGCCTGTGATTGAGTGTTCCTTTTGGTAGTCAAACTACACAATTGGCACCATACACTGCAGGAGAACACTTCCCTCTCTCCCATGTAGGGAAGCAAACTGGACTTAGTCTAGTTAACCTCCATACCTTTTTGATATTTTTATTTTTTTCTCTCTTCGCACCTAAGTTACTGCGTTGCTTTTGCCCTGAGCTACCTCCCGAAGAGCTAGGCAGCCTGATATAGAACTTATCCTTTGTAAACAAGCGCGCTTACAGACCATGCACCACTTCAATATCTATATACAGCCAATTCTAAGATGCCCGATATTAAACAGCTGTTTATCTTCAGTGCGTGGCACACTTGCACTGAAATAAGCAGAACTGGCAACCTCTGAGCAGTTCAAGACGATACCGTGAGGGCACGAGCACATTACTTGTACGCAATTTAAGCAATTGATGCGGTCCGCAAAACGGCGTACGTTGGCTTCACGGCAAATTTTGTGATGAGCATTTCACGTAAAAACTGAGTTCGACAGAAGTGTTGTTGTTGTCGTGCATTTTACACGGAAACACAGCACGAAGAGACCAGTAATGAGAAACAAACGAGCCCGATTGGATACCCTTACAATAGGGGTTATGTAACCTCTGTCCTTCATCGGAACATCCCCACGTGGAAATCATCAAGCCTACAGCGAATGCACTCTGCTTTCAGCTTTACACCAGCTTTATTAAAATCTTTCTCCCGCTCGTTTACAATCAAGGTAGGCG